>CM059806.1:35221066-35268566 GCA_030435695.1 Brachymystax lenok tsinlingensis
AGACCGACAGAAAATGGAGAGTATGAGTGAAAGAAGAGCGAGCGTAGCAGAGTGCAGCTCCACCGCCCCTCCTTAATCCTGCCCCGTTTGTCTCTCCAACCCCAGGCTGGATATCTGTGAGTCGTCTCCAGGTAACAATGCTCCATGTTTTGGTGTAGAGTGAAGCCTAACCTAACCAATCATAGTCCAGTCCACTGACCCAACCATAAACACTTCTTGTGCTACAGTAACAGTCTTTGTGTATGCTATGGACCCCTCCGTACATGTCTCATGTTTGTGCCTGTGTTGATGTTCAGTAACTTCCTGTGTGTCTCAACTCCTATCACATGTATAGGACCCACTGTTGTACTGTACTGCGTCAGTTCACTTCTGATTGGGATCGTTCGAGTTCTGCTGGTCCACTATGGTAGAGGGGTTTAGAACCCCCCCCAGTTCATTACGTACATACACCTCATTCTAACCCAGAATGGATCAGCATTGTGATTTTAATTCACACAGCCCTGTAGGTTTGTACATACGGTCATTACTCAGTAGGGTTCAAACTACTGGACATAAACCCTTAGTTCAGGGGAGAGTAACAGACTACGGTGTGTCCTCTCCCTTTTAGTAGGGTTCAAACTACTGGACATAAACCCTTAGTTCAGGGGAGAGTAACAGACTACGGCGTGTCCTCTCCCTTTCAGTAGGGTTCAAACTACTGGACATAAACCCTTAGTTCAGGGGAGAGTAACAGACTACGGCGTGTCCTCTCCCTTTCAGTAGGGTTCAAACTACTGGACATAAACCCTTAGTTCAGGGGAGAGTAACAGACTACAGCGTGTCCTCTCCCTTTCAGTAGGGTTCAAACTACTGGACATAAACCCTTAGTTCAGGGGAGAGTAACAGACTACGGTGTGTCCTCTCCCTTTCAGTAGGGTTCAAACTACTGGACATAAACCCTTAGTTCAGGGGAGAGTATAGACTACGGTGTGTCCTCTCCCTTTCAGTAGGGTTCAAACTACTGGACATAAACCCTTAGTTCAGGGGAGAGTAACAGACTACGGTGTGTCCTCTCCCTTTCAGTAGGGTTCAAACTACTGGACATAAACCCTTAGTTCAGGGGAGAGTATAGACTACGGTGTGTCCTCTCCCTTTCAGTAGGGTTCAAACTACTGGACATAAACCCTTAGTTCAGGGGAGAGTATAGACTACGGTGTGTCCTCTCCCTTTCAGTAGGGTTCAAACTACTGGACATAAACCCTTAGTTCAGGGGAGAGTAACAGACTACGGTGTGTCCTCTCCCTTTCAGTAGGGTTCAAACTACTGGACATAAACCCTTAGTTCAGGGGAGAGTAACAGACTACGGCGTGTCCTCTCCCTTTCAGTAGGGTTCAAACTACTGGACATAAACCCTTAGTTCAGGGGAGAGTAACAGACTACGGTGTGTCCTGCTTTGTATTATTGGTTCTGAAGTCCATTGTTGCGTTGTTTGATGCACAAAAAAAGACTGACATGACGGCAGACTGAATACGCGCACAGTCCTATCCTTTCTACCTAAATACCTGCTAAATTATGTTTATTGTTGTAAATAACACTGAATAACCAACAAGATAACAACAAAAATCATAGCAAAATGCTAATAACATAATCTAATGACGTCAAATCAATTGATGTCAATGTCATGGGGTGTTGAATCATCTGCAATTCCCCTCTCTTCCCTCTCTCTCCCCACCCCCTCTCTTCCCCTCTCTCTCCCCACCCCTCTCTTCCCCTCTCTCTCCCCACCCCTTTCTTCTCTCTCTTCTCCTCTCTCTCCCCACCCCTCTCTTCTCCTCTCTTCTCTCTCTTCTTCCTCTCTCTCCTCTCTCTTCTCTCTCTTCTTCCTCTCTCTCCTCTCTCTTCTCTTCCTTCTTCTTCCTCTCTCTCTTCTTCCTCTCCTCTCTCCCCACCCCTTTCTTCTCTCTCCTCTCTCATCTTCCTCTCTCTTCTCTTCTCTTCTCTCTCTTCTTCCTCTCTTCTCTCTTCTTCCTCTCTTCTTTCTCTCCTCTCTCCCCACTCCTCTTCTATTCTTCTTCCTCTCTCTTCATTCTCTCCTCTCTCCCCACCCTTCTCTTCTCTTCTCTCTCTCTCCCCACCCCTCTCTCTTCTCTCTCTCCCTCTCTCTTCTCTCTCTCCCCATCCTTCGCTCCAATCGATAACCCTTCTCGCTGCCCTTCTCATCTCTCCCCCCTCCAGACTGGCGGTATCCCGTACTAACCCCCAGGTCCTGGACATTGGGGTGACCTTCCAGGATTGGCTGACAGAACCTGACTGGGCCAATGGGAACACACCCAACAAGAACATGACCATTAAGAACACATCAAACAAGAATACCACCAATGGGGACGACGACTCTGGCTTCTGATCGACAACCGGAGGGCGACCAAGAGGCACAGCCTTTTGAGTCTTTGGCCCAATCCTAAATCAACCCCTAGGCCCTACGCTGGAACTATACCCTATTGTGTGCACCTGTCAAATCCTCTCAGATCTCCACAAGTGCGCAGGACACAGAGTCTAGGGGTAGATTTGGGATTGGACCATAGAAGAGTTGACGTTTGTTCCATTCCAAACCGATCCCTTGCCTCTGTCCTTATTCCCTAGTTGACTCCCTCCCCCCTTATAGAGCTAAAATAACTGCATAGGTTGAGAGCTTTGGTTGAGATTCTATCATATTGTAGATATATATATATATACACACATGGGGTTGCCCGGAAGAGTCTATGGGCAGACTGCTAGGGATTATGTGTAGACGCTAGGGATTTTACTTGGTACCTTATATCTTTTTATAAACTTTTTAACAACTCCAAGTTTTGTCGTATACATAAGAACAGCCCTTAGCCGTGGTATATTGGCCATATACCCACAAACCCCCTGAGGTGCCTTATTGCTATTATAAACTGGTTACCAATGTAATTAGAGCAGTAAAAATAAATGTTTTGACATACTGGTGGTATACAGTCTGATATACCACGGCTGTCAGCCAATCAGTATTCAGGGCTCGAGTCACCCAGTTGTGAGATTTGGTGTTAAACTAATCTTCATCGGTCACAGTAAGCATTGCGTTAGCACGTGAACACACTCGGTAGCACAAAGCCTCAAAGACCCAGCAAGACGATACGTTTAGGTACTCCTTACTTTCTATAGTTGTATTGGGGACGTATTCTTTACATACTAGAGTCTGGCTCAGTTGCCATGAAACAGGAGAAAGCACTTTTTAAAAAGAGGTACTACCTGAATTTCTTTCCAACTTGTTTGAAACTATTTCTTCTGTCTGTGCCTGCCTACTTAACGTGACCCAGGAAAGTGATGTACTGTAGTGAATTCCTTCCTACCAGTTTCACCCTGTTCTGGATGGCTTTCTCTACCCTCATGTCCAATGGACCAATGCGCCATGTAATACTGTACTGTATACCAGCAGAACTTTGAATAAACATGTTATGAAACTAAACAGCTGTTTGGTCTACTTCTAGGAAAGGATGTTTCCTGTTGCATAGCACACACTGACAGAGGAGAGTGTTAATGACAGGTGTTGTAAATTCCACAAAATTACCAGGAGTATTCTGGATTTCCTGCTTTTCTGGGAATCCTCCCATCGGGATTTCTGGAGGAAAACAAATTGGAATCGTTGCCGGAACGTTGTAACCCTAGTTGCTGCTAATGCTTTATCATTACACATATAAAGGACTGAAAATGCAGATTATATTTTTACACCAGCAGGTGGCAGGACTGTACCACATCATTCCACCACGGGCTACATCTCAATAGGCCTTAGTGGCTTCCTCCCTACTCTTCTCTCCTCCCCCTCCTCTCTCCTCCCTTCTCTCCAGCGCTGAACTGACAAACACTAGTGTGATGTAATGCATGCCCACTGGGAATTAGATAACTGAAAAGGAAATCCTGCAGATGAAGCAAAGTAGAGGAAGCCATCTGAACTTATACAAAGTCCTTACATTTTTTCACCCCTACAAACTGTGCAGCTGAGAAAATGCCAGTAATATGTACTCCATACTTTGTGGGTGGGTGTGTGTTGCACACCTTACAGACACCAGCACAATCCACATGCCACCCAGTGAGCGTGTGTTAGGGTCACGGTGTGGGTGGTCTGCATCACATGCCACCCAGCGAGCGTGGGTTAGGGTCACGGTGTGGGTGGTCTGCATCACATGCCACCCAGCGAGCGTGTGTTAGGGTCACGATGTGGGTGGTCTACATCACATGCCACCCAGCGAGCGTGTGTTAGGGTCACGGTGTGGGTGGTCTGCATCACATGCCACCCAGCGAGCGTGTGTTAGGGTCACGGTGTGGGTGGTCTGCAACACATGCCACCCACCGAGAGTGTGTTAGGGTCACGGTGTGGGTGGTCTGCATCACATGCCACCCAGCGAGCGTGGGTTAGGGTCACGGTGTGGGTGGTCTGCATCACATGCCACCCAGCGAGCGTGTGTTAGGGTCACGGTGTGGGTGGTCTGCATCACATGCCACCCAGCGAGCGTGGGTTAGGGTCACGGTGTGGGTGGTCTGCATCACATGCCACCCACCGAGCGTGTGTTAGGGTCACGGTGTGGGTGGTCTGCATCTACAGTACTCCTCTTTATAAAGGATGTTCTACTATCACATGTGTGCGAAAGGAAGAGAATAACAAATCTGTAAAAATGTCCTTTGAGGCAAGTCACTGGTAAATAATGCAGGTGGTTAATACACTTTTTCTCAACCACTTGTCAAAAAAACAATCTCTCTGCATGTGTAAACATGGGTTTATCTGTGTGTGTGTGTGTGTGTGTGTGTGTGTGCTGACCCACGTGTCTCTCAGCTCTCCAGAGTCCTCTTCACACTACAGAACAGAACATGTCTGACAACATGTGAGTGTGTGTGGCTTAATAGCCATGTGGCTGGACAGGAGCAGGCAGGGGACCAGACTGCATCTCTCTGTCCCTGATACTGTATATTGGCGCTTTACTATCCACCCTACAGCTAGTGTACCCTGCTTCTGGTACCGAAGAGCTTTAATATCCACCCTACAGCTAATGTACCCTGCTTCTGGTACCGAAGAGCTTTACTATCCACCCTACAGCTAGTGTACCCTACTTCTGGTACCGAAGAGCTTTAATATCCACCCTACAGCTAGTGTACCCTACTTCTGGTACTGAAGAGCTTTAATATCCACCCTACAGCTAGTGTACCCTACTTCTGGTACCGAAGAGCTTTACCCTCCACCCTACAGCTAGTGTACCCTACTTCTGGTACTGAAGAGCTTTAATATCCACCCTACAGCTAGTGTACCCTACTTCTGGTACTGAAGAGCTTTAATATCTACCCTACAGCTAGTGTACCCTGCTTCTGGTACTGAAGAGCTTTAATATCTACCCTACAGCAGCTTCTGGACCTATGTCCCTGTCCTAGATCTAATTCTTCATGGGAGATACTACAACAACATAAAGCTGAAGTCTGAATGGTCTTCACTTTGTGTTGATTCCAGTAGCAGGGTTGATCAACTTGGCTCTCAGAGGGTTGCAGGTGTGTCTCCAAGTGTATGTTCTAACACACATGATTAATCAAATTCTGGTCTCAACCAATGATAGTGGAATCAGATGTGTTGGTACTGGGTTCGAACAACAACAAATAAAACTGCACATACTGTGCTGCAGCCATCCAGGAGAAAAACCGAAGGCTAGTGTAGTCTGTAGGCTCGATTTAAATGAGGACTTTGTGGTTTAAATACGGTGTAGCGTATACGAGAGTCCAAGTCCCTGGAGTCAAACAAACATAAAAAGACCAAACAAATCCAGAACTGAATATTTTTTATGAAGTTAAATTTTCCGTTGGTTTCCCGTTCAATACATTTCCATATTTCATAGATCTAATGCACGGCAAATACACTTTATGTAGAACATATTGAATGAGTGAGATTGGTGGAATGAAACATTGATTTCGCATAGGTCCTCTCCTCTAGACATTCTGGGCTGTGGCTGCATGGTGAAATGATGGCGGGAGAAAGAAATGAGAAGGGTTCTTAAAGACTTGAAGGAGCAGACAGAGGAAGGAAAGCACTCAGGCTCACTGATGCCATGTCTGATCTCCACTTGAGTGACAGACAGGCAGAGAATATTGAGCTTTCCTTCCTAGACATTTAAAGTAACTGTCCAGTGAATAGCTACCTTTTTTAAAAGCTCTTAATCTGTTAACCCAATGCCCAAATAATGTTGTTGACTAGTACTATACAGATGTAGGATCTTAATTTGATCACCCTGTTGCAGGAGAACTTGCAATGCAGGAAATGTTTAACTTGTTTTGTGTATTTGAGGTTTAAAAAAGGCTTTTGAAGTTTGTAATTTCCACTTTGAAATTCGATTTTCCGTTGTGAAAAAGGTACCAACCCCTACAAAAATGTTCCTGAGTTATAAAATCCACATAATAATTCACACTGTTGGTCCATGGTGTGTAATGAGGAGCAAACAGACGTTGCACTTCACACATTTATGAAATTGCTTATCCCAGTTACTAATCAGCACGCACCCATTAAGAAAATAACTGTAAAAACTGTTAAAGCCCCGTGGATTGATGAGGAATTGAAAAATGGTACGGTTGAGAGAGGCAAAAGGAAATGCAAATAGGTCTGGCTGCACAACCGATTGGCAAAACGTACAGCAAATTGAGAAGTAATGCGACTAAACTGAATATAAAGAAGAAAATACACTATGAAACAAAGATAAATGGCAAAGAATGATAGTAAAAAGCACCTTCAATGAAATGTCGGGACAAAAGGCAAACTCATTCATTGAATCAGATGGCTCATTCATTACGAAAACCGACTGATATTAACCAACAACTTTTATGATTTTTGTCATTGGCAAGATTAGCGAACTTAGGCATGACATGCCAGCAACAAACGCTGACACTGCACACCCAAGTATATCTGACCAAATTATGAAAGACAAGAAATGTACATTTGAATATTCTGTAAAGTCAAGAGTGGAAGAGGTGAAGCAATTATTTGTCTATCATCAATGACAAGCCACCGGGGTCTGACAATCTAGATCTAGAATTACTGAGGATAATAGTGGATGCTATTGCTACTCCTTTTTGCCATATCTTCAATTTAAGCCTACTAGAAAGTGTATGCCCTCAGGCTTGGAGGGAAGCTAAAGTCATTCCGCTACCCAGGAATAGTAAAGCACCCTTCACTGTCTCAAATAGCCATCCAATCAGCCTGTTACCAACCCTTAGTAAAGTTTATAGGCAAGGACATTCAACAAGCACAGCACTTACAGAAATGACTGATTATTGGCTGAGAGAAATGTATGATTAAAAGTTTGGGGGTGGCTGTTTTGTTATTCAGTGTGGCTTTTGACATTTTTGATCATAGTCTGTTTCTGGAAAAACGTATGTGTTATGGCTTTACACCCTCTGCTATATTGTGCATAAGGAGTTACCTGTCTAACAGAACACAGACGGTGTTCTTTAATGGAAGCCTCTCCAACATAATCCAGGTAGAATCAGGAATTCCCCAGGGCAGCTGTCTAGGCCCCTTAATTCTTTCAATCTTTACTAACAACATGCCACTGGCTTTGAGTAAAGCCAATGTGTCTATGTATGTGAATGACTCAACACTATACACGCCAGCTACTACAGCAACTGAAATGACTGCAACACTTAACAAAGAGCTGCAGTTAGTTTCAGAATGGGTGGCAAGGAATAAGTTATTCGTAAATATTTCAAAAACTAAAAGCATTGTATTTGGGACAAATCATTCACTAAACCCTAAACCTCAACTAAATCTTGTAATAAATAATGTGGAAATTGAGCTTGAGGTGACTAAATTGCTTTGAGTAACCCTGGATGGTCAAAACATTTTGATATGTAACAACAATAGCTAAGATGGGGTGAAGTCTGTCCATAATAAAGTGCTGCTCTGCCTTCTTAACAACACTATCAACAAGGCAGGTCCTACAGGCTATAGTTGTCGCTCCTGGACTACTGTACAGTCGTGTGGTCAGGTGCCACAAAGAGGGACTTAGGAAAATTGCAATTGGCTCAGAACAGGGCAGCACAGCTGGCCCTTGGGTGTACACAGAGAGCTAACCTTAATAATATGCATGTCAGTCTCTCCTGGCTCAAAGTAGAGGAGAGCTTGACTCCATCACTGTTTTTATTTGTGAGAGGTATTGACATGTTGAAAGCACCGAGCTGTCTGTCTAAACTACTGTCACTACCCCACAAGACATGCCACTAGAGGTCTCTTCACAGTCCCCAAGTCCAGAACAGACGATGGGAGGCGCACAGTACTACATAGAGCCATGACTACATGGAACTCTATTCCACATCAGGTAACTGATGCAAGCAGTAGAATCAGATTGAAAAACCAGATAGAAATACACCTTATGGAACAGCAGGGATTGTGAAGCAACACAAACAGACTCAGACACATGCATACACACCCATGACAACATACGCACTATACACACACGTACACATGGATTTTGTGTTGTAGATATGTGGTAGTGGAGTATGGACCTGAGGGCAAGCACTTAATGTGTTGTGAAATCTGTAATGAATGTATTTTAATGTTTTTAAAATGGTATAACTGCCTTAATTTTACCAGACCCCAGGAAGAGTAGCTGCTGTCTTGGCAGGAACTAATGGGGATCCATACTAAACCCCAGGAAGAGTAGCTGCTGCCTTGGCAGGAACTAATGGGGATCCATAATAAACCCCAGGAAGAGTAGCTGCTGCCTTGGCAGGAACTAATGGGGATCCATAATAAACCCCAGGAAGAGTAGCTGCTGCCTTGGCAGGAACTAATGGGGATCCATAATAAACCCCAGGAAGAGTAGCTGCTGCCTAGGCAGGAACTAATGGGGATCCATAATAAATACAAATACAAATAGCTCAAAATCTGGCAGTGTGAGATAAGCCATTTTTTTGTGTGGCGGTTTATGAGAGAGTGAAATTACGATAAGCCGTTTTTTGTGTGGCGCTCTATGAGAGAGTCGAATTATGTGAGGCTTATTTCATCTAATAGAAGTTTTGTAATGTCTAGGCTGTTACAAATGCACTGATATAACACACGTGATTAATCAAATTCTGGTCTCTGATATAAGTGGATGCACGTGGCATTCTGGCATCTTTGAAAAAACAACCTAGTCGTGCCTGTTGTTCACACATTGGCTAGAATGGTCCCACCACATGTTGCCTGTTTTCAATAATTGAGGATATGTATTTCCATTGTTAGAGCGGTCACTCGACTATCTTGTCATTATAGTAGAGAATCTTAGTCCAGACAGCCTAGAGACCTGCGTCCATCAGAATTGGGATCCCAGAGTGGTGTAGCGGTCCAAGGCACTGAATCTTGGTGCTAGAGGCGTCACTACAGACCCTGGTTCGATTCCAGGCTGTATCACAACCAGCTGCGATTGGGAGTCCCATAGGGCGGCCCAGCGTTGTCCGGGATAGGCCGTCATTGTAAATAAGAATTTGTTCTTAACTCACCAGTAAAGCTGGTCATCTCACTATTCAATCCCTTCTAGAGAAACAACATACATTTTGTGAAACAGTACAAATATGGCTGTCATAAACTTTATCTTTCATGGCATCTCAAATCAAAACAAATGCACAGTTTGCGCACACACACACACACACACACACTGTGGTGGCCAGAAGGAAACACAGTCCCTCACCACACAGCACAGTCACCTGCAGCACCATGGAGAGCACCATCAGAAGGTCTGGGCTGAACAGATGTTCAGGACCAAGGACAGCCCTAACCCAGGTGTGCACAATTTCCCCCCTGACAGGGAGCCTCGGCTGCAGGCGGTTGGGCCCAATTAGTAGCCACATTAAAGAGGACAAAGAAGCCACAGTGAGGGGAAGGAGAGGCAGGAGGAGAGAGCGGACACGGAGTGTTGGAGGTATCCCAGCCCAGGCTTTGGGACAAGTCAGAACCCAACCACCCTCTTGGAGATAGAGGCCTAGTGGAGGACGTGAGTAGAATAATCCACCTTGTCTAATTCTACACCTCTTCTGCCTCCCTTCCAGAAGTAGACGGACGCCAGAAGGAGCAGCCGGCAGAAAGAAGAGTGACCTGAGTTACAGTTTCCTCCCTTTTCCCTTTCCTCCTTTTGAGAAATAAAGAAACCTAAGTTTGCCCCACTGAAACTCTGCCCAGTGAGTGATTTTCTGCAACCTCCGGAGTTAAACCCTCCCAGTCCTGAGAGGAGGTTACATATGGTGGAGGATGCGGGCAGGAGTTAAGCCTCACTTAGGATTCAGACAGTGACAGAAACACCAAGAAAATGGAGGAAGCCCTGACCGCCATTCTGCAGGCCCAGACCACACTGAACGCAGCGGTCACCGAGCTTTGCCGAAGGACTGAGGCACACGGTAGGAGACCCCAAGATTATCTGACCAAAATGACTGGAGAAGATGATGTTGAAACCTACCTCGATCTCTTTGAAAAAACTGCCCAAAGGAGAGATGGCCCAGGACAGACTGGGCGAACCTGATACTCCCTCTGCTAACGGGGGAAGCACAGAAGGCCTGCCGGGACCTCACCGTTCATGAGGTAACCAATTATGAGGTGGTCAAGAGATCGATCCTCGCACAATATGGGCTCAGTCTGCCTGCCAAGGCCCAGCGTGTTCATAGCTGGGAATACCATCCGTCACTTCCAGCGCGGGCTCAAGTAACCACGTTAACTCGCCTGGTGAGAAGCTGGCTAGAGGAAGGAGATGCGCCACCTGCTGTAGAAAGAGTAGTGATTGATCGATGCACACGTGACCTGCCGGCAGATGCAAAAAGATATGTGGCTCAACAAGGACCACAAAGCGTAGGTGCCTTGATTGCACTCCTAGAAAACCACCAGGTGACTGTGAGCTTGTTGGAGCCTGAAGTACCCAAAAACCCCTCTTGAAACCGAGGCAAGAGCGAGGGCCTCCTAAGAAACCCCGAAGCAGTCCAAACAAGACCCCTAAAGCCCACGGCAACTGGAAGGATGAAAGGCCTCTGAGAAACCCTGCTCCATTCCGATGCTTATGTGGGAAGGAGGGACACCTAGCCGGGATTGCCCAGGCCGAGAGGAGCTAATGCCCACGGCCAGTACCTCAGAAACAAGGTTCCCATGCCATTTTCTTACCACCTGCTGGGCTCATGAGGGGGCAGCCACTCCTAAAGTCCCTGTTAAGATTGGGGGCAAAGACACAGAAGCCCTTATAGACTCAGGCAGTATGGTAACACTAATCCGACCAGAGTTTGCAGGGCCTAGCCTGGGAAGAGAGATCTCTGTGTCCTGTATTCATGGGGACACCAGGAACTACCCAACTGCAGAACTAAATATGGTCACCCCACGGGACAGTTCCGAGTACAAGCAGGGGTCGTGGATCACCTGCCAGTCCCTGTCCTGGTCGGCCGAGACTGTCAAGCATTTTCTGCCTACTGGACCAACCAAGCTACAAAGGTGAAGAGACCTACCCGGCGCAGAAGAGGAGACCGTCTAGCAAATCACGGCGCTGCTCTAATCCAGGCCAATGCAACTAGCCCTGAAGAGCCCCTCCATGATGAAAGAGGAAGAGGCGGTAGAACCTTTCAGAATGAAAGAGGAAGAGGAGGCTGTCACATTGAAAGAGGAGGTAGAACCTTTCAGAATGAAAGAGGAAGAGGAGGCTGTCACATTGAAAGAGGAGGGAGAACCTTTCAGAATGAAAGAGGAAATGTGAAACCCCAACCTAGGAAGGTTGATTCCATACTCACCTGGCCCGACATAAACCAAGAAGCAGGTAAGGACCTTCCTGGGGCTACTTGGTTACTACCGAACATTCATACCTGGCTTCGCCACAAAGCAGCCCCTAACTGAACTGACCCGCATAGTACCTCCCAAACCAGGTGAGATGGACCGAAGAAGCAGAACTGGCCTTCATCGAGCTTAAGCAAGCCCTCTGTCGTGAACCAGTCCTGCAAGCCCCAAACTTCAACAAACCGTTTGTTCTACACACGGATGCCTCTGAAGTAGGGGTCAGCGCTGTACTGTCTCAGTTGCAGGGACGGTATGGAACACCCAGTCATGTTCATTAGCCGTAAGTTGCTGCCCCCAGAGAAGCATTATGCCACGGTTGAAAAGGAATGTCTTGCTGTAAAATGGGCTATTGAAAAATTGAGATATTACCTGTTGGGTCGAGAATTTGTCTTGGTAACTGATCATGCCCGGCAAATGGATGTCTCAAAACAGAGGGAAAAATGCACGACTCACACGCTGGTTTCTTCAGTTGCAGGACTTCCGGTTTAAAGTGGAACACCGAGCTGGGAAGTCTCGTGCAAATGCTGAGGCCATGTCCAGGAGGCATGACTGCTTTTGGGCGTGCGCTCCAAACAGGCGCTTGGAGCTGGGAAAGGGGGTATGTGGTGGCCAGAAGGAAACACAGTCCCTCACCACACAGCACAGTCACCTGCAGCACCATGGAGAGCACCATCAGAAGGTCTGGGCTGAACAGATGTTCAGGACCAAGGACAGCCCTAACCCAGGTGTGCACAATTTCCCCCCTGACAGGGAGCCTCGGCTGCAGGCGGTTGGGCCCAATTAGTAGCCACATTAAAGAGGACAAAGAAGCCACAGTGAGGGGAAGGAGAGGCAGGAGGAGAGAGCGGACACGGAGTGTTGGAGGTATCCCAGCCCAGGCTTTGGGACAAGTCAGAACCCAACCACCCTCTTGGAGATAGAGGCCTAGTGGAGGACGTGAGTAGAATAATCCACCTTGTCTAATTCTACACCTCTTCTGCCTCCCTTCCAGAAGTAGACGGACGCCAGAAGGAGCAGCCGGCAGAAAGAAGAGTGACCTGAGTTACAGTTTCCTCCCTTTTCCCTTTCCCCTCCTTTTGAGAAATAAAGAAACCTAAGTTTGCCCCACTGAAACTCTGCCCAGTGAGTGATTTTCTGCAACCTCCGGAGTTAAACCCTCCCAGTCCTGAGAGGGGAGGTTACAACACACACACACACACACACACACACACACACACACACACACACACACACACACACACACACACACACACACACACACACACACACTCACTCACTCAATATATCCTTGCTCATCAATAAACCCGCTGTAGATAAAACATCAACACCCAACCACTGTGATTGAAAATATCAGATATTTATTATTTTCTTGTGTTTGAATACATAATTAGACATTTATTTCATGTATATTACTTTCATAGAAATAGTATAACTTCATGCTAGCCCTCATTAAAGTTTCGCGTTATGAACATCAAAATGCTTCAACAGACTTGATGGTTTTACATAAAACATGAAACTCCTTGTTCGATGGGAATCCATGCTTCCCCATGGGAGTAGCGTACTATATAGGGAACAGGGTGCCATTTGGGCCCTGGTCAAAAGTAGTATACTATATAGGAAATAGGGTGCCATTTGAGCCCTGGACTAAAGTAGTGCACTATATAGGGAACAGGGTGCATTTGGGCCCTGGTCAAAATTAGTGCACTATATAGGGAATAGGGAGCATTTGGGATGCTAGCTTGGTTATTTGTTTACTGTAGTACAAATATATAAGTAAATATAGTAATATCTTGCATGTTTATAATATAGGGTTATTTTAGTGAAGCATTAGACCCACGCCATAGTCCTGTAAATAGATAGGTACAGTCTATAGTCCATAGTCCCGTAAATAGATAGGTACAGTCTATAGTCCATAGTCCTGTAAATACATAGGTACAGTCTATAGTCCATAGTCCCGTAAATAGATAGGTACAGTCTATAGTCCATAGTCCTGTAAATACATAGGTACAATCTATAGTCCATAGTCCTGTAAATAGATAGGTACAGTATAATCGGGTATTGGATGGGTTAAGGCTCTCTCTCTCTCTCTCTCTCTCTCTCTCTCTCTCTCTCTCTCTCTCTCTGTCTCTGTCTCTCTCTGTCACTTGAAGTAGATCATAAACAAAAGTGAAATAAACAATAAAAATGAACAGTAAACATTACACTCACAGAAGTTCCAAAAGAATAAAGACATTACAAATGTCATATTATGTCTATATACAGTGTTGTAACGATGTACACATAAATAAATAAGCATAAATATAGGTTATATTTACAGTGGTGTTTGTTCTTCACTGGTTGCCCTTTTCTTGTTGCAACAGGTCACACATCTTGCTGCTGTGATGGCACACTGTGGTATTTCACCCAGTAGATATGGGAGTTTATCAAAATTGTATTTGTTTTCGAATTCTTGGTGGGTCTGTGTAATCTGAGGGAAATATGTGTCTCTAATATGGTCATACATTTGGCAGGAGGTTAGTTAGGAAGTGCAGCTCAGTTTCCACCTCATTTTGTGGGCAGTGTGCACATAGCCTGCCTCCTGTTGAGAGCCAGGTCTGGCTACGGCGGCCTTTCACAATAGCAAGGCCATGCTCACTGAGTCTGTACATAGTCAAAGCTTTCCTTAATTTGGGGTCAGTCACAGTGGTCAGGTATTCTGACACTGTGTATTCTCTGTTTGTTGATTCTTTCCAATGTGTCAAGTAATTATCTTTTTGTTTTCTCATGATTTGGTTGGGTCTAATTTCTCTCTCTCTCTCTCTCTCTCAGTAGTATACTGTCTGTGTGTGATAGAGAGAGAGAGAGAGAGAGAGAGAGAGAGAGAGAGAGAGAGAGAGGTGGAGAGAGAGAGGGGGAGAGAGAGTGAGAGACAGGAGAGAGAGAGAGAGAGAGAGAGAGAGAGAGAGAGAGAGAGAGAGAGAGAGAGAGAGAGAGAGAGAGAGAGAGAGAGAGAGAGAGAGAGAGGGAGAGAGGGAGAGGGACGGGAAGAGAGAGAGAAAAAAAGAGAGAGAGACTTATCAGACCTGGCTGCTGTCACTTCGCCATATGTCCGTTTGAGTTTGGCTTAGAGCGACACAACTGTGTGTGTGTGTGAGTGTGTGTATCTCCAAGTGTGTTTGTCTTGGCCGATAAACATCTGTCCAGCCTTCATCAAATCAACACACCTACAGTATAATGAAGATGACAGAGAACACAGAGGGGAAGGAGAGACACTCCTCTTCCTCACTAAAGAAGGAACCCTACACTCCTTCCTCACTAAAGGGCCAATCCTAACTCTCTGTTAGTGCTACATTTTCACTTCGTATTGATGTCAACGGGAGACTCAGTGAAAATGTGTATAAATTAGGATTCACCTCTAAGACTCCTCCACAAGCACTCCAAACACTGCATAAGAATTGTACACACTATTCTAGACTGTGAAGGAATAAAATGATTAAACAAGCTCTCTGTCATTCAGTGAAGGTTTTACTGTCAAAGGTATTTCAGGAAGGGGTGAGGAAAGGATGCCAGAAAGGTAGTCTGTGTCCCTGTTCGGGGCTTAAACTGACAATCACTCACAGATAAGTGATTTAGGTAAACACATTTTGTGTGTGTGTGTGTGTGTGTGTGTGTGTGTGTGTGTGTGTGTGTGTGTGTGTGTGTGTGTGTGTGTGTGTGTGTGTGTGTGTGTGTGTGTGTGTGTGTGTGTGTGTGTGTGTGTGTGTGTGTGTGTGTGTGTGTGTGTGTGTGTGTGTGTGTGTGTATTTGTGTGTGTGTGTGTGTGTGTGTTTGTGATTGCCTGGCTGGACAGCTGTCCTAGGTCAGATGGCGTTTCTCTGTTTAACAGCTGGGGTAATGTAGCAGAACATTGGACATAGTGTGGCTGTTTCAAGTCATGATGCATAGATGCCACTGTTGAATAGGTCTCTCTCTCTCTCTCTCTTTTCAGGCGTCATTCTCCCTCCATCTAACGTCTCTCCTTTCCTCTTGCTCTCGTATTGCGTTAGCTCTAGTTTACTCAAACAGAATAGTGTTGATGTGGAAGCAGGATGAGTGATAGAACAGGAGAGAACTGATGAGAAACAGAAGGGAAATAAATTGTGGAGGAAAATAGAGGTGTAAGAAACCATCGGTAGCCTTGTTGCTTTCTCCCCCCTCGCCTCTCTCCCCTCACCTCCTACCTCTGCCTCATCCACCTACATCTTATATAAGACGCCCAAGACAAAGTATCAATTGTGTCTATTTCTCAGCCTCCTCTTCCCTCCTTCCTTCCTTCCTTCCTTCCTTCCTTCCTTCCTTCCTTCCTTCCTTCCTTCCTTCCTTCCTTCCTTCCTTCCTTCCTTCCTTCCTTCCTTCCTTCCTTCCCTCCTTCTTTCTTCTCTCCCTCCCTTCTTCTCTCCCTCCGTCTCTAATACTCCTCTCTGCCAGCCAGAAATAATTAGCCGTCATTAAAGTAGAGTTATACTGTCTCTGTCAGAGAGGGAGGGAGAGAGGATGAAGGGAGGAATGGAGAGGACGGGGAGGATGATAAACGAGAGCGAGATGGCTGTCGGGAGAGAGGGGAGACCGAGAGGGACAGAGGGAGAGATTGATAAATGAGTGTGCAGGACCTGGTGGAGGAGAAAGAGAGGAGGAGAGAGAGATGGTTTCAAGGGAGTATGTGAGGGGAAAAGAGAGGGCGAAGAGAGAGGGAGGGATGATAAATGAGAGTGAGGGATGGGTGATGGGGTGAGGGGAGGTTCCAAGAGGGAGAGAGAGAAAGAAAGAGAGAGAGAGGGAGAAGGAAAGTGCAGATATGGAAAAGACAGAAAGATAGATGGATGGAAAGCTGAGACAAGCTGAACGAGGGAATTGAAGGAGAAAATATAGTGAGAGAGAGATGGAAAGAAAGAGAGAGAGGGATAGGTGTTGGGTCGAGGGTTCAGCACTTTAGCCGAATGGATGATGGAGATGGGAAAGTAATGGCCGTCTCTCTGACACACAGAGTCTTTAACGGCTCTCTGAGATGTCTCCTACTCCCCACACTGCTCAGAGAGAGAGAGAGAGAGAGACAGAGACTTGCTTCCAACAATACTATCTGTCAGGTAAAATACTTCCCTTCCAACAATACTATCTGTCAGGTAAAATACTTCCCTTCCAACAATACTATCTGTCAGGTAAAATACTTCCCTTCCAACAATACTATCTGTCAGGTAAAATACTTCCCTTCCAACAATACTATCTGTCAGGTAAAATACTTCCCTTCCAACAATACTATCTGTCAGGTAAAATACTTCCCTTCCAACAATACTATCTGTCAGATAAAATACTTCCCTTCCAACAATACTATCTGTCAGGTAAAATACTTCCCTTCCAACAATACTATCTGTCAGGTAAAATACTTCCCTTCCAACAATACTATCTGTCAGGTAAAATACTTCCCTTCCAACAATACTATCTGTCAGGTAAAATACTTCCCTTCCAACAATACTATCTGTCAGGTAAAATACTTCCCTTCCAACAATACTATCTGTCAGGTAAAATACTTCACTTCCAACAAGACTATCTGTCAGATGTTTTCACAACTCGGAGTCCATAAATTTCTCATCTGTTGGCTAGAGAAATCGATGAATGAAAAAGACAGGGCCAGACTGGCATTGCACGATGGGCCCTGGTCAAAAGTAATGCATTACATAGGGGATAGGGTATAGGGGATAGGGTGCAGGGAATAGGGTGTATGGAATAGGGTGTAGGGAATATGGTGTAAAGGATAGGGTGTAGAGGATAGGGTGTGGGGGATTGGGTGTAGGGGATAGAGGTAAGGGATAGGGTGTAGGGAATAGGGTGTAGGGGATAGGGTGTATGGAATAGTGTGTAGGGAATATGGTGTAAAGGATATGGTGTAGGGGATAGGGTGTGGGGGATAGGGTGTAGAGGATAGGGTGTAGGGGATAGGGTGTGGGGGATTGGGTGTAGGGGATAGAGGTAAGGGATAGGGTGTAGGGAATAGGGTGTAGGGGATAGGGTGTAGGGAATAGCGTGTATGGAATAGTGTGTAGGGAATATGGTGTAAAGGATATGGTGTAGGGGATAGGGTGTGGGGGATAGGGTGTAGAGGATAGGGGTGTAGGGGATAGGGGTGTAGGGGATAGGGTGTGGGGGATAGGGTGTAGAGGATAGGGGTGTAGGGAATAGGGTGTAGAAGATAGGGTGCAGGGAATAGGGGTCCATCTTCTCCAGACAGTCTTCTCTCTGACCCTGCTATAAACTGTCATAAAAACTGTGTCAGATTCGATCCTTCAGAATGGATACTGTAAGAGGACATAAACTAACAAGGATAACAAGGTTTCAGCCCAGGAAGAGAGACAGAAGGAGGGGAAGTCATTTTCCTTATGAGTCAGAGGCTTGGGTTTAGGAGAGGCTCTAAAACAATGTCATATTCCTGTCCAAAATATAACTTAATAATGATATTCGTAATGATTATAATAGTGGTGATGATCATAATGATTATAATAGTGGTGATGATCATAATGATTATAATAGTGGTGATGATCATAATGATTATAATAGTGGTGATGATCATAATGATTATAATAGTGGTGATGATCATAATGATTATAATAGTGGTGATGATCATCATGATTATAATAGCGGTGATGATCATAATGATTATAATAGCGGTGATGATCATAATGATTATAATAGTGGTGATGATCATAATGATTATAATAGTGGTGATGATCATAATGATTATAATAGTGGTGATGATGGTAATGATTATAATAGTGGTGATGATCGTAATGATTATAATAGTGGTGATGATCGTAATGAGTATAATAGTGGTGATGACCGTAATGATTATAATAGTGGTGATGATCATAATGATTATAATAGTGGTGATGATCATAATGATTATAATAGCGGTGATGATCATAATGATTATAATAGTGGTGATGATCGTAATGATTATAATAGTGGTGATGATCGTAATGATTATAATAGTGGTGATGATCATAATGATTATAATAGCGGTGATGATCATAATGATTATAATAGTGGTGATGATCATAATGATTATAATAGTGGTGATGATCGTAATGATTATAATAGTGGTGATGATCGTAATGATTATAATAGTGGTGATGATCATAATGATTATAATAGTGGTGATGATCATAATGATTATAATAGTGGTGATGATCATAATGATTATAATAGTGGTGATGATGGTAATGATTATAATAGTGGTGATGATCATAATGATTATAATAGTGGTGATGATGGTAATGATTATAATAGCGGTGATGATCATAATGATTATAATAGTGGTGATGATCATAATGATTATAATAGTGGTGATGATCATAATGATTATAATAGTGGTGATGATCATAATGATTATAATAGTGGTGATGATCATAATGATTATAATAGTGGTGATGATCATAATGATTATAATAGCGGTGATGATCATCATGATTATAATAGTGGTGATGATCATAATGATTATAATAGTGGTGATGATGGTAATGATTATAATAGTGGTGATGATGGTAATGATTATAATAGTGGTGATGATCATAATGATTATAATAGTGGTGATGATCATAATGATTATAATAGTGGTGATGATCATAATGATTATAATAGTGGTGATGATCATAATGATTATAATAGTGGTGATGATCATAATGATTATAATAGTGGTGATGATCATAATGATTATAAGAGCGTGATGATCATAATGATTATAATAGTATTGTACACTGTACAGCTATGTGTTTAGAGACAGTGATCTGGAGAGAGGGGGGTATAGAGAGTAGAGACAGTGATCTAGGGTGGGAGGGAGGGAGGGAGAGAGAGAGAGAGGTGGGAGACAAGAGGGAGGAAGATAGAAAAAGAGACAGAGAAGCCTGGTCCAGAAACAATCACTAACCCCTTCCCTCTAGACATCGGTTGCGATCTGAAATGATTTGATAGGTTTATTAAGCAATATGATAATAACTTTACCTTGCCCTCTGATAGTCTGGCTGGAACTTTCCACCTTATTGCTCACACCTGTCAATTCCTCTCTATTCATAAAGCGTCTCAGAGTGGCAGTGCTGATCTAGGATCAGGCCTCCCGTGTCCATGTAACCGTATGTATTATAATCTGAAAGGCACAACCCTAGACACACTGAACCAAGATCAGCGTCTAGGGGCAGCTTCACCCCACACCTCTTCAGTCTCTCCACTCTGGGTGGAAGGTGGTTGTGGTCCATCGTGTGCTGTGCTACTGGGCTGCTGGGATTGGCTGGGCTGGGTTCCTCGTGCAGGGTTGTGCTGCTGGGATTGGCTGGGCTGGGTTCCTGGTGCGGGGCCGTGCTGCTGGGATTGGCTGGCCTGGGTTCCTGGTGCGGGGCCGTGCTGCTGGGATTGGCTGGCCTGGGTTCCTGGTGCGGGGCCGTGCTGCTGGGATTGGCTGGCCTGGGTTCCTGGTGCGGGGCCGTGCTGCTGGGATTGGCTGGGCTGGGTTCCTGGTGCGGGGCCGTGCTGCTGGGATTGGATGGGCTGGGTTCCTGGTGCTGGGCCGTGCTGCTGGGATTGGCTGGGCTGGGTTCCTGGTGCGGGGCCGTGCTGCTGGGATTGTCTGGGCTGGGTTCCTGGTGCGGGGCCGTGCTGCTGGGATTGGCTGGGCTGGGTTCCTGGTGCGAGGCCATGCTGCTGGGATTGGCTGGCCTGGGTTCCTGGTGCGGGGCCGTGCTGCTGGGATTGGCTGGCCTGGGTTCCTGGTGCGGGCCGTGCTGCTGGGATTGGCTGGCCTGGGTTCCTGGTGCGGGCTGTGCTGCTGGGATTGGCTGGGCTGGGTTCCTGGTGCGGGGCCGTGCTGCTGGGATTGGCTGGGCTGGGTTCCTGGTGCGAGGCCATGCTGCTGGGATTGGCTGGCCTGGGTTCCTGGTGCGGGGCCGTGCTGCTGGGATTGGCTGGCCTGGGTTCCTGGTGCGGGGCCGTGCTGCTGGGATTGGCTGGCCTGGGTTCCTGGTGCGGGGCTGTGCTGCTGGGATTGGCTGGGCTGGGTTCCTGATGCGGGGCTGTGCTGTAGTCTCTGAGGTGCTGATTTGTGGAGGAGATGGTGTCAGGGGTCTTAGCTCGGAGCTGGAGAGCTCATCATCATTGTAGTGGTGATCGTCATGTTGCAGATACAAGGACACGCACACTTCAGGAGAAGTATGAAGAATCAGGATGCAGCCCTATGTATGACGGTTCTGGTTGGCTGTGTAGCCTCACCTGTCCTGAGGAATAGGATTAGAGGTTATTGCCATATAGGTGAGTGGCCAGTAGGGGGCTGGTTTCAGACATTGCTGCGCAGTAGCCCCCCCTGTGGGTGTTCTGGCGTACTGCACTCTGACGAGGTCTTGGCTTTGTCCTTGTTGTTGTTGGGCTCGTTGTCTTTGATGATGTCATACTGACGACAGAACAGGAGGATCACACCTGAGGGAGGGGAGGGGAGGGAGGGGAGGAGGAGGGGGGATAGAGGGATAGAGGGAAGGGATAGGGGAGGGAGGGAAGGGATAGGGAGGGAGGGAGGGAGGGAGGGAGGGAGGGAGGGAGGAGAGGAGGGAGATAAGTGAGTTATGAAACAGAGGTTCTTTTATTTCACTGTCTGTGAAATGGCTGATCGTTTTTTTTGTTTTTTTCACACCAAAAAGAGAGGGAGAAAGACAAAGAGACAGAGACAAATACAGAGACAGACAGAGAGAGAGACAAAGAGAGAGAGAGAGAGAGAGAGAGAGAGAGAGAGAGAGAGAGAGAGAGACACAAAGACACACTTTTGTAGATTATCTATTTCATTTGCTCTGGCAATGTTTCCATGCCAATAAAAAACCCTTAAATTGCCATTTGAATTGAGAGAGAGAGCGAGAGAGAGCGACTGTGAGAGAGAGATGAATCCCCTCTCCTCTCCGCTATTCTCTCAGTCCTACTGTAGCTGCTGAGAGCTGCTATCTGCCTGTCTGTCTGTCTGCCTGTCTACCTGTCTGCCTGTAAACCTGTCTAACTGTCTGCCTGTCTGTCTGCCTGCCTGGCTACCTGTCTGTAATCCTGTCTGCCTGTCTGCCTGCATGTCTGCCTGTAATCCTGTCAGACTGTAATCCTGTCTGCCTGCTAGCCTGCCTGTCTACCTGTCTGTCGTTCTGCCTGCCTGTCTGCCTGTAATCCTGTCTGCCTGTAATCCTGTCTACCTGTCTGCCTGTCTGCTTGCCTGTCTGTCTGCCGTTCTGTCTGCCTGTCTGCAATCTGTTTTTGCCACCATCTACCAGTGCTCATCTCAAACAGAAATCAAAGCATGATGGGGAATCTGTCTGGGATTACTATCGCCCCATAGGTCCAATTAAAAAACCAAGGCAACTCTCTCTCTCTGTCTGTTTTCCCCCTCCCCTTTCCCCCTTCCCCACTCTCTCTCTCTCTGTCTTCCCCTCTTCTCCTCATATTCCATGTCTTATTTTCCCACCCCTCTTCTCCTCATATTCCATGACTTATTTTCCACCCCTCTTCTCCTCATATTCCATGTCTTATTTCCCACCCCTCTTCTCCTCATATTCCATGTCTTATTTCCCACCCCTCTTCTCCTCATATTCCATGACTTATTTTTCCACCCCTCTTCTCCTCATATTCCATGTCTTATTTTCCACCCCTCTTCTCCTCATATTCCATGTCTTATTTTCCACCCCTCTTCTCCTCATATTCCATGTCTTATTTTCCCACCCCTCTTCTCCTCATATTCCATGTCTTATTTTCCACCCCTCTTCTCCTCATATTCCATGTCTTATTTCCCACCCTCTTCTCCTCATATTCCATGTCTTATTTCCCACCCCTCTTCTCCTCATATTCCATGTCTTATTTTCCCACCCCTCTTTTCTTTAGGTTCCATGTCTTATTTTCCCACCCCTCTTCTCCTCATATTCCATGTCTTATTTTCCACCCCTCTTCTCCTCATATTCCATGTCTTATTTTCCACCCCTCTTCTCCTCATATTCCATGTCTCATTTTCCCACCCCTCTTCTCCTCATATTCCGTGTCTTATTTTCCACCCCTCTTTTCTTTAGGTGCCATGTCTTATTTTCCCACCCCTCTTCTCCTCATATTCCGTGTCTTATTTTCCACCCCTTTTCTCCTCATATTCCATGTCTCATTTTCCCACCCCTCTTCTCCTCATATTCCATGTCTTATTTTCCCACCCCTCTTCTCCTCATATTCCATGTCTTATTTTCCCACCCCTCTTCTCCTCATATTCCATGTCTTATTTTCCCACCCCTCTTCTCCTCATATTCCATGTCTTATTTTCCACCCCTCTTCTCCTCATATTCCATGTCTTATTTTCCACCCCTTTTCTCCTCATATTCCATGTCTTATTTTCCACCCCTCTTCTCCTCATATTCCATGTCTTGTTTTCCACCCCTCTTCTCCTCATATTCCATGTCTTGTTTTCCCACCGTTCTCTGCCGTTGTCTCTCGTTCTTGCTCTCTCTGTCTTACCACCACTCTTTTTTCTCTGTCTTCCATCTCTTTCTTTACCTCTCTCTTACTCTCTCTCGCACCACTCTTCATTTCTCTCTCTCGTTCTTGCTCTCTCTGTCTTACCACCAATCTTTTTCCTTCGTCTTCCATCTTTTTTTTCATTTTATCTAGCTGGGTAATTGTGGACTCCATGTGCGAGTAATAGAGATTCGTCCAGCACCGGTAGAGAGTAGACTGTATGTGTTCATAGCAGAGTGTGTAGATGAAAAAGGGGTACACTACAGCAGGATCAAGGAGATAGTTATATCAGAATATTTAGACTAGTAAACTGTTTATTTTCTAGAAAGATAAGCTGGAAAAGTGCATGGTCGAATTGATTCAACTAATGAAAACACAAAACGATATCGAACTTTAGCTTTTTTAATGAACCAGAAAATCGATAGTTATTTCTGGTTGCTTATCAAAGTCAGCTGGCCAACTTACATCTCTGGTTATTTTTAGTTTACATCTCTGGTTATTTTTAGTTTACATCTCTGGTTATTTTTAGTTTATATCCTCATATAGAAAACAAACCTCAGATACAAAACAGAGTTTAGTTTACATCTCTAGTTATTTTTAGTTATATCTCTGGTTATGTTTAGTTTATATCTCTGGTTATTTTTAGTATACATATCTAGTTATTTTTAAATTACATCACTAGTAATGTTTAGTTTACATCTCAGGTAATGTTTTTGTATTCATCTCTGGTTATTTTTAGTTTACATCTCTGGTTATTTTTAAATTACATCACTAATAATGTTTAGTTTACATCTCTGGTAATTTTTTTGTATTCATCTCTGGTTATTTTTAGTTTACATCTCTAGTTATTTTTAGTTATATCTCTGGTTATGTTTAGTTTATATCTCTGGTTATTTTTAGTATACATCTCTAGTTATTTTTAAATTACATAACTAGTAATGTTTAGTTTACATCTCAGGTAATTTTTTTGTATTAATCTCTGGTTATTTTTAGTTTACATCTCTAGTTATTTTTAAATTACATCACTAGTAATGTTTAGTTTACATCTCTGGTAATTTTTAGTTTACATCTCTGGTAATTTTTAGTTTATATCTCTAGTTATTTTTAGTTTAAATCTCAGGTTATTTTTAGTATTCATCTCTGGTTATTTTTTGTTTACATCTCTAGTTATTTTTAGTTTACATCTCTGGTTATTTTTAGTTTACATCTCAGGTTATTTTTGTTTACATCTCTGGTTATTTTTAGTTTACATCTCTGGTTATTTTTTGTTTACATCTCTGGTTATTTTTAGTTTACATCTCTGGTTATTTTTAGTTTACATCTCTAGTTGTTTTTTGTTTACATCTCTGGTTATTTTTAGTTTACATCGCTGGTTATTTTTAGTTTATACCTCTGGTGCTTTTTAGTTTATATCCAGATAGCTGATGTTCTGAAAGAGCTGCAAAATCTGGACCCCTACACATCAGCTGGGCTAGACAATCAGGACCCCTATTACTAGCCTGTTACTAGCCTGTTCAACCTCTCTTTCGTATTGTCTGAGATACCCAATGATTGGAAAGCTGTCGCGGTCAGCTCTCTTTTTTCTTCAGATTTTCGCCTACCATATCAATTCTGTTTTACTCACAGCCATTATTGTTGTTTTATTGAGTGTTTTCTATCGAACACTACCAATTATATGCATATCCTAGCTTCTGGGCCTGAGTAACACGCAGTGTACTTTGGGCACGCCAGACTGTCCGAACTTCCGAATACTGCCCCCTAGCCCGTAGATGTTAAATGATATAAGATACTTGTATTTTCATGAATGTTTAATATTACGATTATTTATTTGAATTGTGCACCCTCCAATTTCACCGGATTCACCTAGCCTTATTAACAAACCTCCAAACGAGCTTCATTGCCATACAAAACTCCTTCCGTGGCCTCCAACTGCGCTTAAATGCTAGTAAAACTAAATGCATGCTCTTCAACCGATTGCTGCCCACACCTGCCCGCCCCCCTAGAATCACTATTCTGGACGGTTCTGACTTGTGGACAACTATATGTGGACAACTACAAATACCTAGGTGTCTGGTTAGACTGTAAACTCTCCTTCCAGACTCACATTAAGCATCTCCAATCCAAAATTAAATCTAGAATCGGCTTCCTATTTCGAAACAAAGCATCCTTCAATGCCAAACATACCCTCGTAAAACTGACTATCCTACCGATTCTTGACTTTGGCGATGTCATCTACAAAATAGCCTCCAATACTCTACTCAGCTAATTGGATGTAGTCTATCACAGTCCCATCTGTTTGTCACCAAAGACCTCAGAAAAAAACTGTAGACCTCCACAAGTCTGGTTCATCCTTGGGAGCAATTTCCAAACGCCGGAAGGTACCACATTGATCTGTACAAACAATAGTACACAAGTATAAACACCATGGGACCACGCAGCTGTCATACCGCTGTCTCCTAGAGATGAACGTACTTTTTTGCAAAAAGTGCAAATCAATCCCAGAACAACAGCAAAGGACCCTGTGAAGATGCTGGAGGAAACGGGTACAAAAGTATCTATATCCACAGTAAAACGAGTCCTATATCGACATAACCTGAAAGGCAGCTCAGCAAGGAAGAAGCCACTGCTCCAAAACCGCCATAAATATTTGTGGGCAGAACATTTGTGGGCAGAACTGAAAAAGTGTGTGCAAGCAAGGAGGCCTACAAACCTGACTCAGTTACACCAGCTATGTCAGGAGGAATGGGCCAAAATTAACCCAACTTATTGTGGGAAGCTTGTGGAAGGCTACCCAAAACGTTTGACCCAAGTTAAACATTTTTAAGGCAATGCTACCAAATACTAATTGAGTGTATGTAAACTTCTGACCCAATGAGAATGTGATGAAAGAAATAAAAACTGAAAGAAATCATTCTCTCTACTATTATTCTGACATTTCACATTCTTAAAATAAAGTGGTGATCCTAACTGACCAAAGACAGATAATTTTTTCTAGGATTAAATGTCAGGAATTGTGAAAAACTGAGTTTAAATGTATTTGGCTAAGATGTATGTAAACTTACGACTTCACCTCTATATCTCCCTCTCTAACTTTAAGCATCAGCTGTCAGAGCAGCTTACCGATCACTGTACCTGTACACAGCCCATCTGTAAATAGCACACCCAACTACCTCATCCCCATACTGTTATTTATTTTTTTGCTCCTTTGCACCCCAGTATCTCTACTTGCACATCATCATCTGCACATCTATCACTCCAGTGTTAATGCTAAATTGTAATTATTTCGCCACTATGGCCTATTTATTGCCTTACCTCCCTAACCTTACTACATTTGCAAACACTGTACATAGTTCTATTGTATTATTGACTGTATGTTTGTTTACTCCATGTGTAACTCTGTGTTGTTGTTTTTGTCACACTGCTTTGCTTTATCTTGGCCAGGTCGCAGTTGTAAATGAGAACTTGTTCTCAAATGGCCTACCTGGTTAAATAAAGGTGAAATAAAAAAATAAAAAAAAATATATATATCTCCATGGTGCTTTTTAGTTTATATCTCTGGTGCTTTTAAGTACACCTCTCTAGTGCTTGTTAGTCTAGGATAAAATGAAATCCACAACAAAGTGCCATATGTGTGTTAACATTGTGTTTTGGTTGTATTATGGTTGTGTTAACGTTGTGTTACGTTTGTGTTAAAGTTGTGTTAACGGTTGTGTTAATGTTGTGTTACGGTTGTGTTAACGTTGAGTTAACGTTTGTGTTAACGTTGTGTTACGGTTGTGTTAACGTTGTGTTATGGTTGTGATATGGTTCTGTTAACGTTGTGTTATGGTTGTGTTAACGTTGTGTTACGGTTGTGTTAACGTTGTGTTATGGTTGTGATATGGTTCTGTTAACGTTGTGTTATGGTTGTGTTAACGTTACGTTACGGTTATGTTAACGTTGTGTTATGGTTGTGATATGTTTCTGTTAACATTGTGTTATGGTTGTGTTAACGTTGTGTTACGGTTGTGTTACGGTTGTGTTAATGGTGTGTTAACGGTTGTGTTAACGGTTGTGTTATGGTTGTGATATGGTTCTGTTAACGTTGTGTTAGGGTTGTGTTATGGTTCTGTTACACTTATGTTTGAAGTTGTAGTCATGGTTGTGTTGTGGTTGTTTAATGGTTGTGTTATGGGTGTGCTGTGATGTGGTTGTTTAATGGTTGTGTAGGCCTAATGGTTGAATTATGGTTGTGGTTGTGTTGTGTGTGTGTTATAGGTGTGTTGTGATGCGGTTGTTTAATGGTTGTGTAGGCCTAATGGTTGAATTATGGTTGTGGTTGTGTTATGGTTGTGTTGTGATGCGGTTGTTTAATGGTTGTGTAGGCCTACCGGTTGAATTATGGTTGAGGTTGTGTTGCGGTTGTGTTGCGGTTGAGTTACCTGCCCACATGACGAGCACCACTACAATGATGATGAGCTCTCCAACTCTGAGCTGAACTGCCTGTTCCATCTCCTCCCTGTTCACCTCGTCTGGAGAGAGGAAACACTGTTATACTGTAGGTACTGTAGAAACACACACAAACAACACCTCCTTCGTCACCACCTCATCTGGAGAAGAAAGGGAAGACATAACAACATCCACACATATTGGAAATTAGATGTTGTAGTCCTAGCAACCAGGCCAAATTAAACTGTTTTTTTTAGGAAGAGCTGTGAGTCATCCTCACACCCACAGCAGTCTTTTGAAGTCTCCTACTCTGTTTTCCCCACAGCCATGTCCTGACCTAGGCTAATTAACATGTCGTTAGGATGAGGCTGATGATGATACCTCTGAGGAGAGAGAGAGAGCGGATTGGTTCCAAACTGAAATCTCTCTGCTCTTTGCCACGACCATAATGCTGACATCTATCTAGTCATTCCAGATCTGTCAACACCAAAGAGGAAACGTCTAAGGCTGAAATGGGATGGGAGCAAACTTGGGTCTCAAACAGGAGACATGATTGATGTGGGAAAGTTCAGAGCCTTGTCAGTCAGAGAAGCTTCCCTATACCAGAGCCTCCTGAGTTAAGTACCCTTCAAGGGCCTGGAATTAAGAACTGTTGGATATGCCCCTGAATGGCACTTTAAAGAGTGAGTGAGAGTTGGATTTCAGCAGACAGATGGCAGACTGAATGACGCTAGACACCCAGAGTCCCTGTGGTCATCAGTAGACAGACACACAGACTACTGACTACTGCAGGGGAGAGAGAGAGAGAGAGAGAGAGAGAGAGAGAGAGAGAGAGAGAGAGAGAGAGAGAGAGAGAGAGAGAGAGAGAAAATACAGTGGCTTGCGAAAGTATTCACCCTCTTGCCATTTTTCCTATTTTGTTGCCTTACGACCTGGAATTAAAATATATATTTAGGGGGTTTGTATCATTTGATTTACACAACATGCCTACCACTTTGAAGAAGAAAAAAATAACTTGAGATTACATAACTATTCACCCCCTAAAGTCAATACTTTGTAGAGCCACCTTTTGCAGCAATTACAGCTGCAAGTCTCTTGGGGTATGTCTCTATAAGCTTGGCACATCCAGCCACTGGGATCTTTGCCCATTCTTCAAGGCAAAACTGCTCCAGCTCCTTCAAGTCGGATGGGTTCCGCTGGTGTGCAGCTATCTTTAAGTCATACCACAGATTCTCAATTGGATTGAGGTCTGGGCTTTGACTGGGCTATTCCAAGACATGTAAATGTTTCCCCTTAAACCACTCAAGTGTTGCTTTGGCAGTATGCTTAGGGTCATTGTCCTGCTGGAAGGTGAACCTCCGTCACAGTCTCAAATCTCTTGAACTGAAACAGGATTCCCTGAAGAATTTCCCTGTATTCAGCGCCATCCATCCTTCCTTCAATTCTGACCAGTTTCCCAGTCCCTGACAATTAAAAACATACCCACAGCATGATGCTGCCACCATGCTTCACTGTGGGGATGGTATTCTCAGGGTGATGAGAGATGTTGAGTTTGTGCCAGACATAGCGTTTTCCTTAATGGCCAAAAAGCACATTTTTTAATCTGCAAGCACCAGTTTTCATTTTAGAATTTATTAGAATTTTGTGAAACAAGTAATTTTTTTCATTTCACTTCACCAATTTGGAATATTTGTTGTATGTCTAATATATGGAACCCAAATAAAAATCAATTTTAACTACAGCTTGTAATGCAACAAAATAGGAAAAAGGCCAAAAATAGTGAATAATTTTGCAAGGGACAGTAGACGGTATTAGGGTTGTGTTCAGTTGGTCATATAAACCAGATGGTAATAGGGTTGTGTTGTACTGTTGGTTATATAAACCAGATGGTAATAGGGTTGTGTTGTACTGTTGGTTATATAAACCAGATGGTAATAGGGTTGTGTTGTGTTGTACTGTTGGTTATATAAACCAGATGGTATTAGGGTTGTGTTGTGTTGTTGGTCATATAAACCAGATGGTATTAGGGTTGTGTTGTGTTGTACTGTTGGTTATATAAACCAGATGGTAATAGGGTTGTGTTGTACTGTTGGTTATATAAACCAGATGGTAATAGGGTTGTGTTGTACTGTTGGTCATATAAACCAGATGGTAATAGGGTTGTGTTGTACTGTTGGTTATATAAACCAGATGGTAATAGGGTTGTGTTGTGTTGTACTGTTGGTCATATAAACCAGATGGTAATAGGGTTGTGTTGTACTGTTGGTTATATAAACCAGATGGTAATAGGGTTGTGTTGTACTGTTGGTTATATAAACCAGATGGTAATAGGGTTGTGTTGTGTTGTACTGTTGGTCATATAAACCAGATGGTAATAGGGTTGTGTTGTACTGTTGGTTATATAAACCAGATGGTAATAGGGTTGTGTTGTGTTGTACTGTTGGTCATATAAACCAGATGGTAATAGGGTTGTGTTGTACTGTTGGTTATATAAACCAGATGGTATTAGGGTTGTGTTGTGTTGTACTGTTGGTTATATAAACCAGATGGTAATAGGGTTGTGTTGTGTTGTACTGTTGGTCATATAAACCAGATGGTGATAGGGTTGTGTTGTACTGTTGGTTATATAAACCAGATGGTAATAGGGTTGTGTTGATTCATAGGAGGCAGAGGAGATAGAGACGTAGTAATGAGTGGTGATTTAATCATGGCTCCAAATGAATCACAACTCACCTCACACTGTCACCACAGGGCTGGAAGGTAACGTATTAGAGAGAAGCACACACACACGCACGTACAAACGCACTGACACACACATACAAACGCACATACGCATGTACTTATCTACTGACACGCACACGCACACACGCACGCACGCACACACACACACACACACACACACACACACACACACAGATATCATCTGGCGGCTGTCATATATGACTAATGATATCCAGAGCAGTTGTCACACACACAACCACAAACACACACCACATACACTTCACACACACACACACACACACTACACCACACACAACCACAAACACACACCACATACACTTCACACACACACACACACACACTACACACACACACACACACAAACACACACCACATACACTTCACACACACACACACGCATGCATAGGCACACGAACACACACACATATATATATATATATACACACACACACACACACACACACACACACACTACACCACACACATCTGTCCATTGCGGATGCCCACCTGTGTAGACTCAGGACGTTAGAGGTGACTACAATATCACCATCTGGCTTCCCAAGTAACCCTAGTCAAATAATCTATATTACTGTGATAATCTGGAGATTTAGGAGTATGTTATAACGTTTGTTACTGTGGTAATCTGGTGGTTTAGGAGGATGTTATAACATTTGTTACTGTGATAATCTGGTGGATTAAGAGGATGTTATAACGTATGTTACTGTGATAATCTGGTGGTTTAGGAGGATGTTATAACGTATGTTACTGTGATAATCTGGTGGTCTACTAGGATTTTATAACGTTTGTTACTGTGATAATCTGGTGGATTAGGAGGATGTTACAACGTATGTTACTGTGATAATCTGGTGGTTTAGGAGGATGTTATAACGTATGTTACTGTGATAATCTGGTGGTTTAGGAGGATGTTATAACGTATGTTACTGTGGTAATCTGGTGGATTAGGAGGATGTTATAACGTATGTTACTGTGATAATCTGGTGGATTAGGAGGATGTTATAACGTATGTTACTGTGATAATCTGGTGGTTTAGGAGGATGTTACAACGTATGTTACTGTGATAATCTGGTGGTTTAGGAGGATGTTATAACGTATGTTACTGTGATAATCTGGTGGTCTACTAGGATTTTATAACGTTTGTTACTGTGATAATCTGGTGGATTAGGAGGATGTTACAACGTATGTTACTGTGATAATCTGGTGGTTTAGGAGGATGTTATAACGTATGTTACTGTGATAATCTGGTGGTTTAGGAGGATGTTATAACGTATGTTACTGTGGCAGTCTGGTGGTTTAGGAGGATGTTATAACGTTTGTTACTGTGATAATCTGGTGGATTAGGAGGATGTTATAACGTATGTTACTGTGATAATCTGGTGGTTTAGGAGGATGTTACAACGTATGTTACTGTGATAATCTGGTGGTTTAGGAGGATGTTATAACGTATGTTACTGTGATAATCTGGTGGTTTACTAGGATGTTATAATGTATGTAAATGTGATAATCTGGTGGTTTACTAGGATGTTATAATTTATGTTACTGTGATATTCTGGTGGTTTAGGAGGATGTTATAACGTATGTTACTGTGATAATCTGGTGGTCTACTAGGATGCTATAACGTATGTTACTGTGATAATCTGGTGGTTTACTAGGATGTTATAATGTATGTAAATGTGATAATCTGGTGGTTTAGTAGGATGTTATAACGTTTGTTACTGTTATAATCTTGTGGATTAGGAGGATGTTATAACGCATGTTACTGTGATAATCTGGTGGATTAGGAGGATGTTATAACGTATGTTACTGTGATAATCTGGTGGTTTAGGAGGATGTTATAACGTATGTTACTGTGATAATCTGGTGGATTAGAAGGATGTTATAACGTATGTTACTGTGATAATCTGGTGGTTTAGGAGGATGTTATAACGTATGTTACTGTGTTAATGTGGTGGTTTACTAGGATTTTATAACGTTTGTTACTGTGATAATCTGGTGGATTAGGAGGATGTTATAACGTATGTTACTGTGATAATCTGGTGGTTTAGGAGGATGTTATAACGTATGTTACTGTGATAATGTGGTGGTTTACTAGGATTTTATAACATTTGTTACTGTGATAATCTGGTGGATTAGGAGGATGTTATAACGTATGTTACTGTGATAATCTGGTGGTTTAGGAGGATGTTATAACGTATGTTACTGTGATAATCTGGTGGATTAGGAAGATGTTATAACGTATGTTACTGTGATAATCTGGTGGATTAGGAGGATGTTATAATGTATGTTACTGTGATAATATGTTGGTTTAGGAGGATGTTATAACGTATGTTACTGTGATAATCTGGTGGATTAGGAGGATGTTATAACGTATGTTACTGTGATAATCTGGTGGATTAGGAAGATGTTATAATGTATGTTACTGTGATAATCTGTTGGTTTAGGAGGATGTTATAACGTTTGTTACTGTGATAATCTGGTGGTTTAGGAGGATGTTATAACGTATGTTACTGTGATAATGTGGTGGTTTAGGAGGATGTTATAACGTATCTTACTGTGATAATCTGGTGGTCTACTAGGATTTTATAACGTTTGTTACTGTGATAATCTGGTGGATTAGGAGGATGTTACAACGTATGTTACTGTGATAATCTGGTGGTTTAGGAGGATGTTATAACGTATGTTACTGTGATAATCTGGTGGTTTAGGAGGATGTTATAACGTATGTTACTGTGGTAATCTGGTGGATTAGGAGGATGTTATAACGTATGTTACTGTGGCAGTCTGGGGGTTTAGGAGGATGTTATAACGTTTGTTACTGTGATAATCTGGTGGTTTGCTAGGATGTTATAACGTATGTTACTGTGGTAATCTGGTGGATTAGGAGGATGTTATAACGTATGTTACTGTGGTAATCTGATGGATTAGGAGGATGTTATAACGTTTGTTACTGTGATAATCTGGTGGTTTACTAGGATGTTATAACGTATGTTACTGTGGTAATCTGGTGGATTAGGAGGATGTTATAACGTATGTTACTGTGATAATCTGGTGGATTAGGAGGATGTTATAACGTATGTTACTGTGGTAATCTGATGGATTAGGAGGATGTTATAACGTATGTTACTGTGATAATCTGGTGGTTTAGGAGGATGTTATAACGTATGTTACTGTGGTAATCTGGTGGTTTAGGAGGATGTTATAACGTATGTTACTGTGGCAGTCTGGTAGTAAGAGAATGTTACAATTTACTGTATGGCACTGTGATAATCTGCTCCTTCACGACTGATTCTCAATGTTATTTTAATTTTGATTTCTTCTGAACATTTCTCAATAGTACGAATAACGTCCTTTAAACAGTGAAACATGATTATAAAAATAACGTTATATAAACGTAGCCATGGCACCAGTATTTTACAATCCCTAATGTTTTCCCAACATCTCCAGTGTAATCTGTTTATCCGCGGCGTGATGTAAAGGGCTGATGTCCTTCTCTTCTCTGTGTGAAGCTCTTCTCTTCTCTGTGTGTATCTGGGTCGCTGAGAGAGGAGATGGTCAAACTGGAAGTGCTACGGAGTTGCTCTAGTTAAACAGCTATAGCTTTACAAATGGGAATTACCATTTTGGGGGTGGGGGTGGTGGGGGCTGACAAAGACAGCCAGGCGTTGCTGCTCTGTATTAAAACGGTTACAATAGCCAGGAATTTTAATGGGACATTTTGGAAGTGTTTTATAGTGCTGGAACTCATCAAATGTTTGTGATTGTGTGCGTGTGAATGTGAATGTGTGTGCATGTGTGTTTGAAAGACATAAAGAGTGTGTGTGTGTGTGTGCTTGCGTGCGTGCGTATATCACCTACCTGGGCCTGTAGAGGCCAGTTTCTCAGACTCTCTGGGTGTTCTGAAGCTGACCGGGTCACTAGGAGGACTACTGCCCCCCATGCTGATGCTCTGGACATGGACAATGTACTCCGTATCCTCCTCCAAGTCCCATAGTGCACAGGAGCGCGTGGTCGTGTTCACTTCCTGGATGTACCGCAGCATGCGCACATCCTTCTTCTGTAACCAACGACAACATGAGGTGTTTGGGTTAAGTTTGGGCCGTAACACAAGGATACAGACCAGATATCCGCTATCTAACCTGCCCTATCCCACTGCCCTAGCCCACTGTCCTATCCACTGACCTAGCCCACTGCCCTAGCCCACTGCCCTAGCCCACTGCCCTAGCCCACTGTCCTATCCACTGACCTAGCCCACTGCCCGATCCCACTGCCCTATCCCACTGCCCTAGCCCACTGCCCTAGCCCACTGCCCTATCCCACAGCCCTATCCCACTGCCCTAACCCACTGTCCTAGCCCACTGCCCTATCCCACAGCCCTATCCCACTGCCCTAGCCCACTGCCCGATCCCACTGCCCTAACCCACTGTCCTAGCCCACTGCCCGAGCCCACTGTCCTAGCCCACTTAGACAAAGTCCACTTCCCTAGCCCACTGTACTATCCACTGACCTAGCCCACTGCCCTATCCCACAGCCCTATCCCACTGCCCTAGCCCAATGCCCTAGCCCACTGCCCTAGCACACTGTCCTAGCCCACTGCCCTAGCCCACTGTCCTAGCCCACTTAGACAAAGTCCACTTCCCTAGCCCACTGTACTGGCCCACTGCCCCAGCCCACTGTATTGGCCCACTGCCCTAACCCACTGCCCCGGCCCAATGCCCCAGCCCACTGTATTGGCCCACTGTACTGGCCCACTGTATTGGCCCACTGTCCTAGCCCACTGTATTGGCCCACTTCCCCAGCCCACTGTATTGGCCCACTGTATTGGCCCACTGCCCCAGCCCACTGTATTGGCCCACTGTATTGGCCCACTGCCCCAGCCCACTGTATTGGCCCACTGTACTGGCCCACTGTATTGGCCCACTGTCCTTGCCCAATGTATTGGCCCACTGCCCTAGCCCACTGTATTGGCCCACTGCCCCAGCCCACTGTATTGGCCCACTGTACTGGCCCACTGCCCTAGCCCACTGTATTGGCCCACTGTCCTAGCCCACTGTATTGGTCCACTGTCCCAGCCCACTGTATTGGCCCACTGCCCCAGCCCACTGTATTGGCCCACTGTACTGGCCCACTGCCCTAGCCCACTGTATTGGCCCACTGCCGTAGCCCACTGTACTGGCCCACTGCCCCAGCCCACTGTATTGGCCCACTGCCCCAGCCCACTGTATTGGCCCACTGTACTGGCCCACTGCCCTAGCCCACTGTATTGGCCCACTGCCGTAGCCCACTGTACTGGCCCACTGCCCTAGCCCACTGTATTGGCCCACTGCCCCAGCCCACTGTATTTGCCCACTGTCCTAGCCCACTGCCCCAGCCCACTGTCCTAGCCCATTGTATTGGCCCACTGCCCCAGCCCACTGTATTTGCCCACTGTCCTAGCCCACTGCCCTAGCCCACTGCCCTATTCCACTGTACTGGCCCACTGTCCTAGCCCACTGCCCCAGCCCACTGTACTGGCCCACTGTCCTAGCCCACTGTATTGACCCACTGTAGTTGCCCACTGTCCTAGCCCACTGTTTTGGCCCACTGACCTAGCCCACTGTATTGGCCCACTGTCCTAGCCCACTGTCCTAGCCCACTGTATTTTCCCACTGTATTGGCCCACTGACCTAGCCCACTGTCCTAGCCCACTGTATTGGCCCACTGTCCTAGCCCACTGTCCTAGTCACTGTCCTAGCCCACTGTCCTAGCCCACTGTATTGGCCCACTGACCTAGCCCACTGTCCTAGCCCACTGTATTGGCCCACTGTCCTAGCCCACTGTCCTAGCCCACTGTCCTAGCCCACTGTATTGGCCCACTGACCTAGCCCACTGTCCTAGCCCACTGTATTGGCCCACTGTCCTAGCCCACTGTCCTAGCCCACTGTCCTAGCCCACTGTATTGGCCCACTGTCCTAGCCCACTGTCCTAGCCCACTGTATTTTCCCACTGTATTTTCCCACTGTCCTAGCCCACTGTATTGGCCCACTGTATTGACCCACTGAGACAAAGCAGGCATCAGTTCTGGTAGCTAATGTGAGTTTTCTGGCTCTCAGAATCAGACAAGGTCACTCATCACACAATTGTAGTTCAACTAACCAACTCCCGACTTAATCCAACACACAAACACAAACTCACAGACGTGCCCTCACAGTCCGACAGAGACACACAAACACACACACTCCCTACCTGTTGTGTGATGGCGAATCCGATGACGGGATCTCCCTCCAGTATCTCCCATGTGACTATGGCTGTGTTTGCCTCCAGCTCTCTGATCGTCACATTGACAGGAGCCGACAGAGCTGAGTCTAGACACACACACACACACACACACACACACACACACACACACACACACACACACACACACACACACACACACACACACACACACACACACACACACACACACACACAGACAGACAGACAGACAGACAGACAGACAGACAGACAGACACACAGACACACAGACAGACAGACACCACAGGAGAGGTGAGAAAGACACTGATAGAGCCAACAGGACAGAAGGTGAGAAGGATCATCATGTGTCTTTACTCCTGGTTTGACATTACACACCCTTCTGCTCTAAGTCTGCTGCATCACACTGAAAGGTCATAGCAACCTGTCATAGCAACATGTCATAGCAACCTGTCATAGCAACCTGTCAAAGCAACCTCTCATAGAAACCTGTCATAGCAACATGTCATAGCCACCTGTCATAGCAACCGGTCATCTGCTCTTTCTCAGGGGGAGAAGAGGTAACGTTAAAGGTCATAGCCACCTGTCATAGCAGCCTGTCATCTGCTAAACCTGGCTGCTCTCTGGGCAGCCAGGTTTGCCTGTGACGACCGGTCTCTATAGCCAGACTGTGCTCACTGGGTCTGTACCTAGTCAGTGTTTTCCTCAGTTTTCTATCAGTCACAGTGGTCAGATAGTCTGCCATCCATGTACTGTCTGTTTAGTGCCAAATAGCATTGAAGTTTACTTTCCAATAGGTGATATATTTTTATTTTTGTTTTGTGATGATTTGTTTGGGCCAGTGCTGTCCTGAGGCTCTATGGGGTTGGTTTGGGTTAGTGAACTGAGCCTCAGAACCAGCTGGCTGAGGGGACTCTTCTCTTGTTTCATCTCTTGACATTGTAGAGCTGTGTGATGGAATGTTCTGGTGGTTAGATGGTTGTAAAATTTGATGGCTCTTTTTTCGATTCGAATGAGGAGGGGGAATTGGCCCAATTCTGCTCTACATGCGTTATTTGGAGTTTATCTTTGCACTTGCAATACAGTCTTGAAAAACTCTGCATGCAGAATTTCAATTGGATGTTTGTCCCATTTGGTAAATTCATTGTTAGAGATTGGGCCCTATACTTCGCTGCCATATAGAGCAATTGGTTCTATAACTGATTGGAACATTTTGAGCCAGATTCTAATTGGAATTTCGATTTTAATGTTCCTTTTAATGGCATAGAATGCTCTTCATGCTTTGTCTCTCAGCTCATTCACAGCTCATACCTGTGTTGCTGATATTTAGTCCTAGATATGTGTAGTTTTTGGTGTGTTCTAATAGAACTGTGTCCAAATAGAATTTATATTTGTCATCCTGATTTCCTGACCTTTTTTGTAATATCATTATATTAGTTTTATTTAGGTTATCGGTCAGAGCCCAGGTCTGACAGAACCTGTGGTTAACGGTCAGAGCCCTGGTCTGACAGAACTTGTGGTTAACGGTCAGAGCCCAGGTCTGACAGAACCTGTGGAGACGGTGCTGCTGTAACCCCTCTTTAGTGGGAGACAGCGGCACCAGGTCATCTGCGTACAGCAGACACTTGATTTCCGTGTTGTCTAGGGTGATTCCAAGTGCTGCCGATTCTTCCAATGTTTTTGCCAATTCATTAATGTAGATGTTAAATAGTGTTGGACTTATCGGACAGCCCTGTTTCACTCCACGCCCCTGAGAGAAGAGGTCTGTTTGCTCGTTGCCGTCACGATCTTCGGACGGGACAGACCAAGGCGCAGCGAGGCATCCAGTATACATCTTTTAATGAATAACGTAACTGGGCAAAAACAACAAAATGAACAAAGATCGCAACATAAACATAGACTGACATAACCAACGAAGCTATGCATAAACAATAACCCACAAAATACTATAGAAAAACCCCAAACATATATATGGTTCCCAATTAGAGACAACGACACACAGCTGCCTCTAATTGAGAACCATTACCCCAACATAGAAATAGACAAACTAGAACCAAAATAACCCTACACCAAAATGAAACAAAAACACGCCAGCCTAAACTCTGGCCTGGGCGTGACAGTACCCCCAAAGGCGCGGACTCCGACCGCGCCAACAGTCCATGGGGGTCTTCGGTGGGTCTTTTGGTCCCAGGTGGCGGCTCGGTGCCGGCCGTGCTGGTAATAGGTCACGCACCGGAGGCCCTGGGCAATTAGCGGACTGGGGACCCTCACTGGCGGCTCCGGACTGGGGACCCTCTCTGGCGGCTCCGGACTGGGGACCCTCTCTGGCGGCTCGGACTGGGGACCCTCTCTGGCGGCTCGGACTGGGGACCCTCTCTGGCGGCTCCGGACTGGGGACCTTCTCTGGCGGTCCCGGACAGGGGACCTTCTCTGGCGGTCCCGGACAGGGGACCTTCTCTGGAGGTCCCGGACAGGGGACGCGCACTGGCCTTCTGGTGCGGGGAGCAGGAACCGGCCGTACTGGGCTCATTAAGCGCACTGGCACTCTGGTGCGGGGAGCAGGAACCGGCCGTACTGGGCTCATTAAGCGCACTGGCCTTCTGGTGCGGGGAGCAGGAACCGGCCGTGCTGGGCTCATTAAAGCGCACTGGCACTCTGGTGCGGGGAGCAGGAACCGGCCGTGCTGGGCTCATTAAGCGCACTGGCACTCTGGTGCGGGAGCAGGAACCGGCCGTGCTGGGCTCATTACGCGCACAGGCACTCTGGTGCGGGAGCAGGAACCGGCCGTACTGGGCTCATTACGGCGCACTGGCACTCTGGTGCGGGGAGCAGGAACCGGCTGTACTGGGCTCATTACGCGCACAGGCACTCTGGTGGGGGAGCAGGAACCGGCCGTACTGGGCTCAATACGCGCAATGGCACTCTGGTGCGGGGAGCAGGAACCGGCCGTGCACTGGGCTCATTACGCGCACTGGCACTCTGGTGCGGGAGCAGGGACAGGGCGTGCTGGGTCCACGACGGGCACAGGGATCCTGGAGCGTGGAGCAGGAACAGGACGTACTGGGTCCACGACGGGCACAGGAATCCTGGAGCGTAGAACAGGGATCCTGGACCGTGGAACAGGGACAGGACGTGCTGGGTCCACGACGGGCACAGGGATCCTGGAGCGTGGAGCAGGGACAGCACGTACTGAGATGTGGATGCGAACCGGAGACCCCACACGCAGAACCGGTGCAGGATATCTCGGTCCCAGAAGGTGTACTGGAGACCTAGCGCGCAGAGCCGGCACCACTCTTCCAGGTAGCACACTCACCCTCCCCTGGCAGATGAGTGGAGCTGGAATCTCACGCACCGGGCTCTGGACACGCACCGGAGACACTGCACGCAGAACCGGTGCAGGATATCCTGGTTCAAGGAGGCGCACCGGAGACCAGGAGCGCTGAGCCGGCACCACTCTTCCAGGCTGCACACTCACCCTCCCCTGACTGATGAGTGGCGCTGGAAACTCTCGCACCGGGCTGTGCACGCGCACTGGAGATACCGTGCGCAAAACTGCATAGCACGGCGTCTTACCAGTGCGGCGCTCCCTCCGGCGTTCCTCCAGAGAGCACGAGGAGTTGGCTCAGGAGTCCCTCCTGAACCGGCCAACCTCCTCGTGTGCCCCCCCCAAAAAAAGTTTTTTGGGGCTGCCTTTCGGGCTTCCTAGCCAGACGAGTTCCAATAAACTTCTCTCTCTCCGGGTTCCATACTCCATATACATCTTCGTAATATCGCCGCTCCGCTATCGCTGCTTCCAGCTCCTCTCTTGGACGGCGATATTCTCCAGGCTGATCCCAGGGTCCATCATCCTCCAGTTCTTCCTCCCAAGTCCTGAACTCCCGGGTCTCTCGCTGCTTGGTCTTTTTATGGTGGGTTATTCTGTCACGATCTTCGGACGGGACAGACCAAGGCGCAGCGAGGCATCCAGTATACATCTTTTAATGAATAACGTAACTGGGCAAAAACAACAAAATGAACAAAGATCGCAACATAAACATAGACTGACACAACCAACGAAGCTATGCATAAACAATAACCCACAAACTACTATAGAAAAACCCCAAACATATATATGGTTCCCAATTAGAGACAACGACACACAGCTGGCTCTAATTGGGAACCATTACCCCAACATAGAAAAAGACAAACTAGAACCAAAATAACCCTACACCAAAATGAAACAAAAACACGCCAGCCTAAACTCTGGCCTGGACGTGACAGTTGCCAATTTTAACCGCACATTTGTTTTTAGTGTACATTGATTAAATGACATCATATGTTTTTCCTCCAATACCACTTTCTAGTATTTTATAAAAAAGACCTTTGTGCCAAATTGAATCAAGTGCTTTCATGAAATCTACAAAACACGGGTAGATTTTGCCTTTGTTTTGGTTTACTTGTTTGTCAATTAGAGTGTGAAGGGTCTCTCTCTCTCCCTCTCTCCTCTTTTCTCCCTGTAGAGCAGTGGTATTCAAAGTTAGGTTTGCGAAGTGGGAACTGCAGTGGGGTCGCCAAAATGTAAACAATTTAATTATATGGGACTATATACAAGCATTTTTAGATAAATTATTTGAAAGATATTTTAATGAGTAAATGTATTTATTGGTTTATTTTCATTTTGATTAGAGAAGAAAATCAAATCAAAGTTTATTTGTCACGTGCGCTGAATTCAACAGGTGTAGACCTTATTACTTACAGGCCCTAACCAACAGTGCAATTTTTAAGTAAAAAAATGTAATGAACTGAAGGTTATTTGTTGATGGAAAAATCTAAATTTTAAATTTGAAGGTTGTGTCATTAGATTTCGGGTGGGATCGCAATAAATTATTGGGGAAAAATTGGTCCCTGCTGATGGTGTCCCTGCTGAAAAACGTTGAATACCAAATGCCTTAGAGGATCTGTAACAACAGCAGAAGCCGAGACAGTGCTGCATTTCCAGACAAAAATATAAAACAATTAGAGAGTGTCATTTCACCAAATTTGAAACCCTTATTCAAGGTTTCAAAGACCTCTTTGATGAGAATAGGCAACCCGTCCTGTTGGGGGAGGACGCAGAGAGCTGTGGGTTGGCAGAGCACTACATTGCTGCCTGCCATAAGATGAGGGACAGTGTCTGACAGACCAACTAACCTGCACATGTCCTCTATGCTTGCTTATTGATATTGTCCATGTGGTTATTGTGGTTATTTTGACCCTTGATTATTGCTGTTACGTATTGTCCCATTGACACATTTATATTATGTTAATATTGTAAATCAATTACTTAATTTCCAAAGTAAACTTTGGCAATGTATACAATACCAGTCAAAAGTTTGGACACACCTACTCATTCAAGGGTTTTTCTTTATTTTTACTATTTTCTACATTGTAGAATATTAGTGAAGACATCAACACTATGAAGTAACACAAACGGAATCATGTAGTAACCAAAAAAAAGTGTTAAAGAAATCAAAATATATTTTATATCTGAGATTCTTCAATGTAGCCACCTTTTGGCTTGATGACAGTTTCGCACACTCTTTGCATTCTCTCAACCAGCTTCATGAGGTAGTCACCTGGAATGCATTTCAATTAACAGGTGTGCCTTTTTAAAAGTATATTTGTAGAATTCCTTTCCTTCTTAATGCGTTTGAGCCAATCAGTTGTGTTGTGACAAGGTAGGGGTGGTATACAGAGCATAGCCCTATTTGGTAAAAGACCAAGTCCATATTATGGCAAGAACAGCTCAAATAAGCAAAGAGAAACGACAGTCCATCATTACTTTAAAACATGAAGGTCAGTCAATGCTGAACATTTCAAGAACATTAAACGTTTCTTCAAGTGGAGTTACAAAAACCAAAAAGTGCTATTATGAAACTGGCTCTCATGAGGACCGCCACAGGAGTGGAAGACCCAGAGTTACCTCTGCTGCAGAGGATAAGTTCATTAGAGTTACCAGCCTCAGAAATTGCAGCCCAAACAAATGCTTCACAGAGTTCAAGCAACAGATACAGTGGGGCAAAAAAGTATTTAGTCAGCCACCAATTGTGCAAGTTCTCTCACTTAAAAAGATGAGAGAGGCCTGTAATTTTCATCATAGGTACACTTCAACTATGACAGACAAAATTAGGAAAAAAAGTCCAGAAAATCACATTGTAGGATTTTTAATGAATTTATTTGCAAATTATGGTGGAAAATAAGTATTTGGTCACATACAAACAAGCAAGATTTCTGGCTCTCACAGACCTGTAACTTCTTCTTTAAGAGGCTCCTCTGTCCTCCACTCGTTACCTGTATTAATGGCACCTGTTTGAACTTGTTATCAGTATAAAAGACACCTGTCCACAACCTCAAACAGTCACACTCCAAACTCCACTATGGCCAAGACCAAAGAGCTGGCAAAGGACACCAGAAACAAAATTGTAGACCTGCACCAAGTTGGGAAGACTGAATCTGCAATAGGTAAGCAGCTTGGTTTGAAGAAATCAACTGTGGGAGCAATTATTAGGAAATGGAAGACATACAAGACCACTGATAATCTTCCTCGATCTGGGGCTCCACGCAAGATCTCACCCGTGGGGTCAAAATGATCACAAGAACGGTGAGCAAAATCCCAGAACCACACGGGGACCTAGTGAATGACCTGCAGAGAGCTGGGACCAAAGTAACAAAGCCTACCATCAGTAACACACTACGCCGCCAGGGACTCAAATCCTGCAGTGCCAGACGTGTCCCCCTGCTTAAGCCAGTACATGTTCAGACCCGTCTGAAGTTTGCTAGAGAGCATTTGGATGATCCAGATGAGGATTGGGAGAATGTCATATGGTCAGATGAAACCAAAATATAACTTTTTGGTAAAAACTCAACTCGTCGTGTTTGGAGGACAAAGAATGCTGAGTTGCATCCAAAGAACACCATACCTACTGTGAAGCATGGGGTGGAAACATCATGCTTTGGGGCTGTTTTTCTGCAAAGGGACCAGGGCTGACTGATCCGTGTAAAGGAAAGAATGAATGGGGCCATGTATCGTGAGATTTTGAGTGAAAACCTCCTTCCATCAGCAAGGGCATTGAAGATGAAACGTGGCTGGGTCTTTCAGCATGACAATGATCCCAAACACACCGCCCGAACGAAGGAGTGGCTTCGTGAGAAGCATTTCAAGGTCCTGGAGTGGCCTAGCCAGTCTCCAGATCTCAACCCCATAGAAAATCTTTAGAGGGAGTTGAAAGTCCGTGTTGCCCAGCGACAGCCCCAAAACATCACTGCTCTAGAGGAGATCTGCATGGAGGAATGGGCCAAAATACCAGCAACAGTGTGTGAAAACCTTGTGAAGACTTACAGAAAACGTTTGACCTCTGTCATTGCCAACAAAGGGTATATAACAAAGTATTGAGATAAACTTTTGTTATTGACCAAATACTTATTTTCCACCATAATTTGCAAATAAATAAATTAAAAATCCTACAATGTGATTTTCTGGATTTCTTTTTCTCATTTCGTCTATCATAATTGAAGTGTACCTATGATGAAAATTACAGGCCTCTCTCATCTTTTTAAGTTGGAGAACTTGCACAATTGGTGGCTGACTAAATACTTTTTTGCCCCACTGTACATCTCAACATCGACTGTTCAGAAGAGACTGCGTGAAATCAGGCCTTCATGGTCCAATTGCTGCAAAGAAACCACTACTTAAGGACAACCAATGAGAAGATGAGACTTACTTAGAGAGACTTGCTTAGAGTAGATCTCTTTGACCTCATTTGCATAAGTATTCAGACCCTTTTACTCAGTACTTTGTTGAAGCACCTTTGGCAGCGATTACAACCTTGAGTCTTCTTGGGTTTGATGCTACAAGCTTGGCACACCTGTATTTGGGGAGTTTCTCCCATTTTTCTCTGCATAGCCCAGATTGGTGGAGTTTTTGCCCGGGCGGCCAGCTCTAGGAAGAGTCTTTGTGGTTCCAAACTTCTTCCATTTAAGAATGATGGAGGCCACTGTGTTCTTGGTGACCTGGGGACCTTCAATGCAGCAGAAGTTTTGTTGGTACCCTTCCCGAGATCTGTGCCTCGACACAATCCTGTCTTGGAGCTCTATGGACAATTCCTTCGACCTCATGGCTTGGTTTGTGCGCTGACATGCATTATCAACTGTGGGACCTTATATAGACAGGTGTGTGCCTTTCCAAATCATGCCCAATCAATTGAATTATCCACAGGTGGACTCCAATCAAGTTGTAGAAACATCTCAATGATGATCAATGGAAACAGGATGCACCTGAGCTCAATTTCAAGTTTCATAGCAAAGGGTCTGAATACTTTCAAATTTTTATGCATCTGCAGAAATGTCTAAAACCAAAACAAAACAAATGATCTAATGATTCTGTCTCTTCGTAGCAAAATCTGTAGAGCTGGGATGGTTGTATCCCCCATATATATATTCTATATATAACATTCTATTGTTTGCAAGAATTTTGTATAATAATTTAAATTGAAACATTTAAAGTTTTGAATCCAGCATCAGTTCATGTGCCATGGAATCGGTAGATCTCCTCTACAAAAACGTCAAAATTAATGACAGATTCTTGAATTATATTAGATGAATTCTGACTATTTTGAGGAAGTTTATACTGGCTACGGCGTCGCAAGATGGACAAACAGTACTATTGCCACTTTTTATCGTTTTTCAAGCGAAGGTCTTTAAAGGGAATATGCAAGCACACTCGTTCGGGCTTGCCTAGCCTAGTTCCGCTAGTGGCAGCCAAACCGGCTTTAGACAAAGCATGCCAATATCCAATATCCCCAATTTCATGATGTTCAATTGGTAGTTACAGTCTTGTCTCATCGCTGCAACTCCCGTACGGACTCGGGAGAGGCGAAGGTCGAGAGCCATGAGTCCTCCGAAACACAACCCTGCCAAGTCACACTGCTTCTTGACACAATGCCCACTTAACCCGGAAGCCAGCCGCACCAATGTGTCGGAGGAAACACCGTACACCTGGTGACCGTGTCAGCGTGCACTGCGCCCTGCCTGTCACAGGAGTCGCTAAAGCACAATGGGACAAGGATATCCCCTAACCCGGACAACGCTGGGCCAATTGTGCGCCACACACAAGGGTCTCCCGGTCGCGGCCAGCTGAGACACAGCCCGGGATTGAACCCGGATCTGTAGTGACACCTCAAGCACTGCAAAGCAGTGACTTAGACCTCTGCACCACTCGGGAGGCCAACTTACACCTTAAAAGAAAGAGCTATTGAAGATTGTAAGTTTAAACAAAGTTTAAAAAATATATAAAAAGCTGTGGGTTTTTGTCTATCCTCCCCTGATACAGAATATATTGTTTTCATGGTCATGGCACGCCTTGTTTAAGAGCTATTGAAGATTGAAAGTTAAAACAATTAATAATAAGAAAATAAAAACATGGATATTTGTCCATCCTCCCGATTCATAAGATATTATTTTCATAGTCATGGCACGCTTTGTGTAAGAGCTATCGACATGCATTTATGGATGAGAACGTGAACTTGCCGTTTTGGGATTACCTGCTTTGCGATCTGTTGCCTACGTCAACATCCATATAGGCTAGCATATTAGCATATTCATATTAATAGCCCAGTCTATGAATTAGCATCTAACATCTAACATCTAACATCTCTGTCTTCACTTCTCCCTCCTTAAGCAAATCATGCATCTCTGCTGGCATCTCCTCTCTCTACATCATCTCTGCCCTTATAGCTCTTGAACCAATAGCAGGTTGACATTTATTGTCCTTGAGGCAGAACTGAGCGCTTCCCCCTTGGATCGGCCTGCTGCAAAGTCAAAATTGGCCATATATTCATGAAAACTGGTTTAAGGTTAGCAGTGTGGTTAAGGTTTAAAATAAATCAGATTTGATGACTTTGGGGCTGTGCCAGCTAGTGACGACTCTGCAGAGCTGCCTCCCGAATAGGATTCGTGATGAAAAGCGCTAACCTGCGAACAAGTAGCCTAGCCCAATGCGTGTCCCAGAAGTAGCAATATAGTTCTCCCTGTGCCCAATGTTTATGTTTACAATGCCAATGTATTACGTCAGAATGCCCAATGTTAGAATGTTTCCAAACAAAATGTCTGAATTAAGCTAGAACGTTTTCCTATCAGTCTAATTTGCATAAACATTGTGATTGGATGATACTGTAGCTGCGAGGGTTATCGAATGTTATCGAGTTCATTAATGATAGAATGTTCATATTTGAAGATTGCCGATAGACCAGTCTCTTTGGCAAATGACAGGCGCGTTATAGCTGATCAGAGATGGCAACCACGGCTAGAGAGAACAACAAGTACCAAGTTCAAAGCACCGGTGGTCTGCAGCTTTATATCTGCTGTCTGGGCACTTTCTGCTGTTGGTTTAGTCTCAGCTTGATGTAGGAGGCACACACACACCACACGCACACAGTCGCACACAGTGCTCACACACACACACCACACGCACACAGTCGCACACAGTGCTCACACACACACACCACACACACCACACGCACACAGTCGCACACAGTGCTCACACACACACACCACACGCACACAGTCGCACGCAGTGCTCACACACACACACCACACGCACACACACCACACGCACACAGTCGCACACAGTGCTCACGCACACACACCACACGCACACAGTCGCACACAGTGCTCACACACACACACCACACGCACACACACCACACGCACACAGTCGCACACAGTGCTCACACACACACCACACGCACACAG